>CM022302.1:491739935-491751266 GCA_011799875.1 Thinopyrum elongatum | reverse complement strand
CGAAAACCTGAGAGTTGTGAAGTAACGATAGATGTTTTATTCAGCTTGCAGAATCAATGGATTTATCCGAACTCAGTTCGTCGACAAGAAAATTCTGCAATGCTTGTCAGAATGCCCGAGTGTTAGAACTGCGAGATTCGCTGAACCTTATACAGGGTAATGATCGGGGCGGAATGGATTGATCACCATACCGACTTACTCTTATCATTCGCTCTTGCTATTTGGAATGGTAAATCTGAGTGACTTACCCATAGTAGAGAGACGAAGATATCGAAACCTTGCTTAAACCTTAGAATGGTACGACGATGAAACCCTGTACAGGCAACCGTTGCCAACCGTAGGACATACAGTGAGATTTCATCCCGACCATTTTCCCCAGGAGAAACCAAGTTGTTGACCACCAGGAGTTTTGATAGTTGTTTAGTATTGGCGACAGACCTGCTAGCTAAGAAGACCCAGTCTCAGAAGAACCTCACCAGGATGAAAGGACACGTGTTTGAGGAAAAGATTATGCCCCTACCAGGAGAGCCTCAGTGAAGGAGTTATTCCAGAGAATATGAGAGGACCGACACCGTCAACCCAAACGGATGGAGTACATGAGTCTGTCGGAAACATAACCCTGCTTTTAAGTGTGGTAGCACACTGACCATTCCGATCAATGGATTTGCCGGAAGACCCCCAATCCTAACCTTTTCTTGCTAGCCTCTTCGAATCTCGAGGACGAGATTCATTTTAGTGTGGTAGGTTTGAACATCCCAAAATTCTAAATTTTGGAATGTTATAATAATTAAAATATTTATGTTGTTTGTTTGATTGTTGTGTGACTGATTGTGTGAAATGAGTGGAATTTGAAACTTTTTGAAAGTTGAATGAGAGGAATGAAATGACTTCCTAAACTTTCATCCTTGCATTTGATCCTCATGAATTCAAATTCATTTCATCACAAAAACCCTAGAGTGAAGATGATATGACTTCTTCCATTTATAAAATGAAAAGGGTTTCGAAAAGATTTGAATTCCATTTGGAATATTTCAAATTCGGAAACTTTGCAACTCAATGATTTTCACGAGAGAAGATAAAATGACTTCTTCAATTATAGAAATATGAGTTGGAAGTTACAAAGAATCAAATTGAAAGTCATTTGGAAGTATTTTGAAACCACTTTCAATTTGGAGTTATTTGGTTTTTATTCAAATTATTTTTCTCAAAAATAAAAAATATGAAAAATAGGGTAAACTGATTCCCTATAGTAGAAAAAGTAGAGAAAATGAGTTTGAAATCATTTTGGTATTTTAAATTTTTTATTTGGTTTTTAATGAACCACTAGTACTGTTCAATTTATTAAATTTTTGTTTAATTTACTTGCCACTAAAAATATGTTCAAGATTTAGGAATTTTTTTCTGAAAATTTTGATATATAATATGGCTATTTACAATTTTATTTTTATTTCGTTATTCAGTTTTCCCTTTTCTGTTATTATTTAAAAAACAAAACTGGGCATGCGCCTAGAACTAACGTTGCCCACGTGCGCAGCATAGTGGCATCGGGCGCCCCATCATTTTTTTCTTTCTTCTATCCTACATGGGCCAGGCCCAGCCAGCCATTTTTTTTGTTTTTCACTTTGGACAAATTTTGTTAAAAAAGAAAAAATGGAGCGCAGCCCGCGCTGTGCATGCGCGCGGCCGGCCGAAGTACAGGCCCATACGGTGCCTTTCCCTTTCTTTTCTTCTCTTTTCGTATATATTTAGGCCCACATGTCTAGCATTTGACCTTCGCATACCTCTTCCACCTATAATATTAGACCCATAGAGCCCCAAAAATCATCCAACTCGGGTTAAATCAATCTTTAGTTTAACTAGCTTTTCACAAAATAAAATATTATTTCTTCTCTCCGACGGGAATTTTTAAAGTCGTCTCCTCTCTCGGAAGTCGTCTCTTCTTGCGTTCTAAAGGTACTCTCTTCGTATTTTCCTTTACTCCTGTAGTTTATTATTTCTAGACTAGAATACGGTGTAGAAATCTAGTTTTCCTTCAAGTTATTTTTTTTCGTAGGATCTTATGGGTAGAATAGTTAGATTATCAATTAGTCTCTGCATTTACATTTAGCTCACAATTCTTTAGCCGCGAGATTTCTTTTCCAAAAAACAGCTTGACCCTTATTTTTCAAATGGCCATAACTTTTTACTCGTTTATCCAAATTAGATGACACCATGCCTAGATTTTCGTCTTGATCCCATCTATCCAATGAAACTATCAAATAAACTTTGCAAATTCCAGATTTTTGAAATTTGTTCAGATCCATATTCAATTTTTTTATTCATATCTTTTTATCCGTAGCTCCGTTTTCGACGAATCCAATTGGCGTCCGATTTTGTATTGAAGATCTTTCCGTTCACACCATTAGTTTATCATTTCAACATATAATTTTGATCATACTTAGATTACTCGTTTAGTCCCCAAAAGTGTTCACACTCCGTTCTAGCTGATTCAATGCTATATTAAATTACTTGTACTTTGTTTATTGATTCTTTTCCTACATGTAAATATTGACTTCCTATATACAGTAGCAATTCATATCCATCATACATCGATTCAGATACCTTTGAATTTCTGAATTCCAATTATATTCACGCTTCGTTACGCTATAACTTGCGTTGTATAGCTCCGTTTCAATTGAATCTTTTTTGTAAACAAATTCTTATGGCATATGCTATCTATCAAGTAACATTCATGTAGTTCTCTTATACTTTGGATCATCTTCCATAGTGTCTTCACCTATGCTTATAAAGCAATAGTTCATCATCCTTTAACCCTTTTGAGTTGATTCTTTCACCTTTCACCTTAAAACACCATAAGAACTTCCTTTCTATTTAACCTTAGTACGTTGTTATTTTCGCGCTATGACATATTTTGTTCCTATGTTCTTTTGGTTCTTCTTTGGCATGAGTGTTTACTGGATTTTATTCGTTTACGATAGATTTTCTCGGAGTGTGACGAGTAGATTATCAGAATTGTGAGAGCGATAAACTTCATCAACTATACCAGGCAAGTTCACTTTGACCATGTTATTCATACCCATGTTTTTATTGCATTTAGTGTCCACCATTCATGATCCCTCCAGTAGTGTTATTGACTTCCTGTAGTTGAGTAGAATGCATGAGGTAGGAACCCATCTCCCTGTTATCAAGCCGGGACGTTATTTATTTTTATGCTACGCTATGGTAGACGGGGTTGGTATGAGTGTTCGGGAGTGGTGTGAGATGAAGGACCCCCTACGTCAATGGCGACAACTTCATGATGCATCGGCAAGGACTGCATCTTCAGGACTCAAGACCTCAAGATTTCGAGACTCGAGACAAGAATTCAATACACACTACTGGGTGAAGGACGGTTGACGGGCACCCTGGAGAAACCAGTGGATGGCCGGGGTGCATGGAGAAGCGCCATGACATCTTGCGGAAAGCTTCACCCAGACTCAAAGAGACGGAAGAATAACTTCATGCCCGGAAGCTTACTGTGCAACGCCAAGTCATTATGGGCTCTGGCTTGGTTGACCTTAGTGGTTACTCTGGCTGGGACGGTGTAGCAGATGTAGAACTCGGTAGGATGGATGAGCACCGGACGTGGTCAGAGGAACTCTTGGAAGACCATGTTTTGATCGTCCTGTTCTCAAACATCATGAAGTGCGAGGACGAAACGGGAGGGATCGAATCTTGCGGGTAAAGTGTACAAACCTCTGCAGAGGTTTAAACCTAATCGATTAGCCGTGTCCCCGGTTACGAACAATTTGAGCCTCTGGACTTGGATCTATCTCGGAACTCTCAACACCAGACTGATAACTTAATTGTGGGCAACTTATGATTGTTCTGGGCTATGAGACATCGGTGGCGGAACCATGTCATGATAGAAAACTCTGTAGAAAAACTTCTGATATTCCTTTGATGTAGGGAAAATAAAACCAGCTTTTACGCTAAACAAAACTCAGACACAGAGCCACAAGCCAATTTGCATATAGTATAGTTTTATCATCTGTTTTCTCATGTTGTGATCTTGCCGGTACATTCAATGTACTGACCTACACGGCTGCAACGTATCATGTTGCAGATACTTTCTTCCGACGAGTAAGAGTACGGTACAGGGTTACGGTCTACACTCAACCTGCCAATGGCGTTGATTGGACTCCACACCCGACATTTGTTTCCGCTGACAATTATGAGGTATATATCAGTTTTACGTATTTTATACCATGTGATTGCACTTTGATATATACATTGATGTACTGGGTGTGTCAGCATACTGATCCAGGGATGGACAAATACATAGAGACTTGACCGTTTGAGGTCGGGTCGCTACACAACCCAACACTTTACCTACTGTTTTTTGTGTGCTCACATGATTAGCCTACTGTATTAATCATGTTTTATAGCTTTTGTTCCAATAAAGTGCCAAGTAAAACCTTGGGATAGTGTGGATGATAGTTGACTTGATTCTGTGCAAAAACAGAAACTTTTGCGTCCAGTACAGAAATTCCTATCTTTTACTGGGACGTGGAAAATTCTTAATGTTTTACAGTTGATTGGTATATAAATTTTCTACGTTTTCCTAATTTTTCATAATTTTTGGAGTTGCATAAGAATTAGCTTAATTCAGATCTTTACGTACTATTCTGTTTTTGACAGATTCTGTTTTCATGCTAGTTTTGCTTGTTTTATGGTTTCTATGGCTTATATTGCTTAATATAAATTGTGTAAAGTATAGTACAGTAGGCATTGTGTGAGAACAATTATGAATCTTGTCCTTGACAGTACCAAAGTGAATGATTTATTTATCATACTAACCATCTGTGTGTGTGATTGAAGTTTTCAAGTTTTGGGTGAGATATCGATATGATGAGAATAAGGAGTGACAAGACCCTAAGCTTGGGGATGCCCAAGGCACCCCAAGGTAATATTCAAGGAATATCCAAGCAACTAAGCTTGGGGATGCCCCGGAAGGCATCCCCTCTTTCGTCTCCGACATTATTGGTAACCCCACTTGGAGCTATAATTTTATTCGTCACATGATATGTGTTTGCTAGGAGCGTCATTTTATTATTTTTATTTGCTTGATGATATTTATAGTAATGTTTTGCATCTTTCATTTCATAAAATTGTCAAGGATAGCCTTTACCATGCTTATTTTGCAAGTCTATGAGTTGCTGTTTCAAACAGAAAGTTTGTCGCGTTGCAAAAATTCCCGAGAAAAGTCAGAATGTGATAAAATGTTGAATTTTTGAAAAATAATATATGTTAAATTTTCTACAGTTTGGTAAATTTTCAGAATTTTTGGAGTTAGGTAAGTATGAAGAATATTGCACTCTTTACAGACTATACTGTTAGACAAATTGCTGTTATGTTTGCATTTTGTGATATGTTTGCTTTTAATGATTCTATTTGAGGATAGGAGTATTAAATATGCAGAGGAATTTAGTATGCAATGTTGAATAATAATTTTAGTGATTGCTACGTAGATAATGATAAGGTTTTTGCATTGATTTATACTAAATTATCTCATGAGTTCTTGTTGAGTTTTGTTGGATGAAGTTTTTGAGATTTAGGAAACCATGATATAAAAGGAATTAAGGAGACACAAAAGCTCAAGCTTGGGGATGCCCAAGGCATCCCAAGTTAATAATCCAAGAAGTCTCAAGCATCTAAGCTTGGGGATGCCCCGGTAGGCATCCCACCTTTCTTCATGAACAACTATCGGTTAGTATCGGTTGAGCCTAAGTTTTTGCTTCTTCACATGAGTTGTGCTATTCTGGATTGTCATTTTATTTGCTTTGCTTGATATTTTTATAAAATACTTAGGTCTGATTTTTTTTAAATAAGAGAGAGTCCTCAATTAGCTACCCTTTACTCAACAATCGCTTGATCTTCACTTATACTTTTTGGAGTAGCTTGTCATTTACTCTTGTGCTTCACTTATATCCTACGAGTAAATTGTTGAATGAATTGAATATATGAAGTTGAAATTATATCATGCCTAGTGGTAGCTTCACATTGGGTTTAGAAAGTGAAATCTTTTGAATCTTGACAATCACAATATTGGTCATACAAGCAATTCATGATGATTATATAAGGAAGAGAACTTTCACATGCAATATATTATCTTGGAAATCTTCTATGATTGTGAATACCCATAATTATTTTCAAACTTGAGCAAATTAGGTTGAAGTTGGACAGGAAGACAAACGTAATGAGTTATGGTTGTGTATATTTGCATAGAAGTATATTGTTATGGATCCTCCAACATGTGGTTGTGACGCCCCCGATTTCCGTACACTAATATGCACGCAAATGGTACGACCAAGATCAGGGACTCACGAGATGAATCACAACACAACTCTAAACACCAAATTAAAGATCATACAAGCTTCTATTACAAGCCAGGGGCCTCGAGGGCTCGAATACATAAGCTTGATCAAAACGAGTCAGCGGAAGCAACAATATTTGAGTACAGACACTAAGTTAAACAAGGTGCCATAAGATGGCTAGCACAACAGGGATACAGATCGAAGAGGCGCAGGCCTCCTGCCAGGGATCCTCCTAACTACTCCTGGTCGTCAGCGGCCTGAACGTAGTAGTAGGCACCCTCGGTTGTAGTAGGAGTCACGAAGGTGGCGTCTGGCTCCGGGGCTCCAGCATCTGGTTGCGGCATCCGAGAAGAAAGGAAAAGGGGGGAAAAGGGGGAGCAAAGCAACCGTGAGTACTCATCCAAAGTACTCGCAAGCAAGGATCTACACTACATATGCAACTGGTATCAATGAAATGGATAGTATCTGTGGACTGAACTGCAAATGCCAGAATAAGAGAGGGGATAGCTAGTCCTATCAAAGACTATGCTTCTGGCAGCCTCCATCTTGAAGCATGTAGAAGAGAGGTAGCTGGTTAGTTCACCAGTAGTATCATCGTATAGCATAATCCTACCGGCGATCCTCTCCGTCGCCCTGTGAGAGAGCGATCACCGGGTTGTATCTGGCACTTGAAAGGGTGTGTGTTTTATTAAGTATCCGGTTCTAGTTATCATAAGGTCGAAGTACAACTCTGGGTCATCCTTTTACCGAGGGACACGGCTATTCGAATAGAATAAACTTCCCTGCAGGGGTGCACCACATTGCCCAACAGCTCGATCCCTCTGGCCGGACACACTTTCTTGGGTCATGCCGGCCTCGGAAGATCAACACGTCGCAGCCCTACCTAGGCTCAATAGAGAGGTCAGCATGCCGGTCTAATCCTAAGGCGCAGGGGTCTGGGCCCATCGCCCATTGCACACCTGCACGTTGCGAACACGGCCGGAAGCAGACCTAGCCCCCTTAATCAAGCGCAGGCGTTCCAGTCCAATCCGGCGCATGCCGCTCAACCGCTGATGTCAAGAAGGCTTCGGCTGATACCATGATGTCGAGTGCCCATAACTGTTCCCACGTAGTTGGTTAGTGCGTATAGGCTCGTAGCTAGACTTAGATCAAATACCCAATCTCGTTAAGCGGTTAATTGATGTAACCGCGGATGCGCCTAGGACCAGGCCCACCTCTCACCTAGGTGGTCTCAACCTACCCTGTTGCTCCGCCACAAAGATCCACTTAGAGGGCCGTCGAGACAATGTCCTTTCAGCCCCCAATCCGTGAATCACCCGCGGGTACTCTATTAGCCGACCCGACTTTAGTCACCACATGTATCTGTTATATAATAAATAGTATATACCTGTGATCACCTCCCGAGTGATCACGGCCCGATAGTATAGCATGGCAGACAGACAAGAATGTAGGGCCACTGATGAAATACTAGCATCCTATACTAAGCATTAGGATTGTAGGTAAAAGTATCAACAACAGTAGCAAAGGACAGGCTATGCGTAGTATAGGATCAAACTGATGAAACAGTAACATTTCTATAATGCAAGCAGTAGAGGGAAAGAGTAGGCGATATCGGGATGAACAAGGGGGGTTGGCTTGCCTGGTTGCTCTGGCAAGAAGGAGGGGTCGTCAACACCGTAGTCGATCGGGGCAACAGCGGTGTCAGTCTCGTAGTCTACCGGAGAGAAGAGGGGAAGAAAACAATGAATACAATGCAAACAGATGCATGAAGATGCATGACATGACATTAAGCGGTGCTAGGTGTGCCCTAACGCGGGTACTAGGTGTACATGCGAAGGGGGGGAATCGGGAAAGTATCCCGGTGTTTGGCATTTTCGGACAGATGAAACGGAGGTGGATTGTTGCATGTTCGCTATGCTAGGGACGTGTGGCAGAGGAACGGACTGCGTATTCGGATTCGTCTCGAAATTTGAGCAACTTTCATGTACAAAGTATTTTCATCTGAGTTACGGATTGATTAATAATATGATTTTCCAAAGTTTTAATTCATTTATAGTTATTATTATTTAATTTAATTTGAAAAGAATTACGGCATCATCATGACGTCAGCGATCAAAGTTGACCGTTGACCAGTCAAACTGACTTGCGGGTCCCATCTGTCATTGACTGTTAACTAATTAACAGTTAGCAGTTTAATTAGTACATTAATTAAGTTAAGTTAATTAATCAAAATTAATCAAGTTAATTATTGATTTAATTAAATTAATTAATTTTATTTCATTTTTTAATCTCCTTTTTAAACCGTTCCAGGGGCGTGGGGCCCCGATGTCAGTGGCCAGGGCCTTAGCGGGCGCTGGGTTAGCGGTTATGGGCGAAGGGGCATCACGACCCCTGGCCCCCCACGAGATGATCGAGGAGGGCGACGCCAAAAGCGAGGGAATAGCAAAGCGCCGTCAGGCGAGAGAGAAAGCAGGAAAGAAGATGGCGGGGGAAGGCGAAAGGGAGGGGAAAACGGAACGGGGAGAAGGAGCGTTCGCGGCAGGCAGAGGGAGACAGACCCACCTCCGGGCCGCAATAGAGACTCCGAGGGCTTGGACAGCCCCAATAACTCGGATCGGAGCCCAATGCCCCGGACGGAAGAAGGAGGAGCGAGAGGGGGAAAGGGGAAGGGTGGGGGGGATGGTGAGCAGAGGGGGAGAGGAAGGGGGAGGAGGAGGAGGAAGTAGGGGACGGGGATTGGAGCATTTGTTCTGTGAAGTTTTGTTCGAGAGAGACAGAGGGAGCAGGAGGGCGGGGAGGGACGGTGCGAACCAGGTGACGTGATTGTTGAATAAGGAGCGATCCCGGCCACATTTTGCCTTCCGTGACCCTGAATGTGTGGGGGCACCACGGGGCGGGGGCGGGGGACCGGCCGGGGAACGTGTGCGCCCCCCGACGTACTCTCCTTTTTTTCCCAGCCCGGCCAGAGCCCCCAACCGCCCGGAATGGATGGCCCCGCTTAGCGCGCCGAGGCGCCCTCAGCTGGTGGCCATAGGAGGCACAAGGCAGAGCAATTGCTAGGGGACCTCCTCCCCCCCCTTCCCTCTTCCCACCTCTCACTTCTTTCCCCCGAGCACCGACAGGGAAGAGACTTCTCCTCCCCCTCTCCCCGAGCCATCCCCCTCAACTCTTTCTTTTTCCACCCGATTTTTCCCCCACCTCCTCTCCGACTCGGGAGGACGATTTCGACTTTTACGTCAACTCTACAGGGGAAAACCAGATCTCTCAGCCTTTTTCCCCCCCCCTTCCCTCTTTTTTCTCGTCCCCCTCCTTCCCTCATTCTTTTCTTTCCCCCTCTCCCCTTCTCTCTCCCCTTTACTCTTTCTCTCCCCCCCTCATTTTTCCCCTTCTTTCTCTTCCCCCCTTTCTTTCTTTCTTCCCTTCTCTTTCTTCTTTCCCGCGTCTTCTCTCATTTTCTTTTTCTCTTCTTTTTTTCCTCTTTTTTTCCCCCCCTTTCTTCCGCAGAGGAGAGCCCGAACCGCCGCGTGGGGCATGCCCCCCGTGGTCATTACAACGCATCGGACCTGGAGCGGAAACCAAAGAGAGGGGGGATTCGGTTCCGCCCCGCTCACAGCATTTGAAGCCGGAACGACACCCGCTCCCGGGCGAGGCGCGGGCAACTCGCGTTGATTTGTGATTGACGTCGGAGTGCGACACCCGGTGGAGTGGAAGAGCGACCGATCGGACAGAGGATCGGACAGGAGGCCACCTAAGACAGTTGACCGCCGGCGGGACGGGCTCGGATTGATGAAGGCCCCCTTCTCCCCCCATCCCCGTTCCCCTTTCGCCCCCCCCGGTAACCCGCCCCGCCCCCCCCCTTCCCCCTCCGCTCCAGTGCCCGCCCGCCCCCTTCCCGGTGGAGAGGGCGTATTGCTCGAACACTCCACCGATCCAGATGGGATTAGAGCACCCTTTTTTTTCGCCGCGGACCGGCGGCGAGAGGGAGAGGCGATGTTTTTTGTGGGATTAGTGGGGATGGATGGGGAATGGACCGCACGGCATAGGGTTTTTAGCGCCCCGGTGCGTTCGCTCGGGCCTCCCCCCCGCGGGCGTCCGTTGGGGGGGTGAAGGGGAGCGAGTCGCGGGTGGCTGCGGGCCAACCTGGTTTACGTGGCTGGCGGGTGGGACGTCGGCGCAATTGGCCAGTGGGGTGTCTTTATTTAATTCGTCTCTTTTTTAATACTATACTTTTCGTCCTTCTACTATTTATAGTTTTCATGCTTTGCCCTATTTTAGGTTTCTTTTTAGTTTAGTTTAGCTTAATATTAAAGTGATCCTAAATTAGTCTTCTAATACCACAAACACCCCCACGGCCACAAAAGGTTTTACCCACCAAAACAATTTTGTTTAGTATTTGAATAAAATACAATAGGAATCTTAATTAATTCGTTAGAGCAAATGGCTTAAATACTTGTAGGTGCATTTAAATATTTTATAAAAATGTGGTTTCTCACCATTATGTACTTACCTGAATTATTTGGTCACATGTATTACATTTTTGTTCTACGTGTTTGAAAACTTTTGTCGTTTGCCTTTAACCTTTTACAAATTGATCATTTGACAATGGCTTGTTCGAAATGAGGCGACTCGTTTTATCAACAGTACCGTCCACCCGGGAAATCCGGTCATAGACGGAGGTTCACTGTAGCCTTAACTAATCAGTTCCCTGTGGTCTTTAGTTTCCTTGTCACAATTATCTCAACTACAAGATAATCTCGTCCCCAATCGATTTAAAAGATTGGTCTTCCTGGTTAGTGTAATGCGGGGAAAGTTCAGAACCGAAATCGACGCGGAAATTATTTTGGTCTTCGGTGTTCTTCTCAAAGAGGTCGATACATTAAATGATGTCTTCATTCTCGGTTTCAGGCTCCTCATGTCCCCCGTGCAAAGTCACGGAATACTTTTCTTCGGGAATTATCAATAGTCACCTTTACGA